>WOXC01011200.1:0-35776 GCA_011680675.1 Gymnobelideus leadbeateri | reverse complement strand
TCGGATAATAAGCTTTTATTAGGCATTATCTGAAATATAGAAAAAGAAATACCATGAAGGGAAGGCCTGCTTTTGGATAAGTCCCCAGTTCTTCCCTAGTTAGTAATTACCCTGGCCTCATCTTTGGTGTAATTCTCTAGTGAAAACACATCTCCTCACTTATGGGGAGGGAGGCATTCTCAGAACATGGATCCCTGGCTGAATTCAGCTGGAGTCCCATCTCTGGAAGATCTGAACCTTTCTCTCTCTCTCTCTCTCCCTTTGGTGGTGGTTTGTGGGGAAGTGGTTGCCTTGGATACCTTTTCAGAGTTTGGGATCCTGAAGACAATGAAATCTAATGGGAGGCCCCTGGACTATGACAAGAGTTGACTCCAGGTTCTAAGCACTTTACAAGGGACATTCACAAAGCCTGTCTGGGAGGTATCACCACCCGCTCGAGCTCCTCCAACCCTGACAACATGTGCTGGTTGGGTGACCATACTGATAGCTTTCTCTCTGGTCCTTCCATCCACAGGGATCATGGGAGGATCCAAGGCTAGGTGGATTTCTTTTAGAAGCACAGGAAGGTGGGGACCAAAAAGCATAGTCACCGCTGCCAGGATATGCCCTTGAGAGACCAGGTGGCTTGATGGATAAAATGTAAAAGTTGGATTCAGGGGAAATCTGGGTTTGAATGTCAGCTCTAACATCAGCTATGTGTCCATTGAGCAAGTCACTTGACTTTACTGGGTCTCACTTTCCATGTCTGGAAGATAAGGATAATGATGCTTTTAATGGCTCCCTCATGAGATTTGTGTGTGATTCTAATGAGATAAGTGCTTTATAAATCTTAAGCTAATGTATAAACACTAGCCAATGTTTTTATTATTCAGCCCTTGTGCCACGGGGAGCATCTTCACACCTATTTTGTCAAAAAGAATCCTGCAGGAACAGAGCTAATGGATGTAATCCCATTGTACAACCCTTCAGGTAAAGAATTCCCCAGCTCCTAAGTTTACAATGTGAACTTGTATGCATCCCAGTAGCTTGAAAAATATCAACAAGAAAGATAAAAATCTAGGAGAGAAAATCAATTAACAAGCACTTATTAAACATATATTACATGCTAGGCACTGTGCTAGCCGTAAAAAGACACAAAGGAAACAGTATCTGTCCTCAAGGAGCTTCCATTCTGTCAGGCAATAGATACTTATGCACACACAAGCATCTTCAAAATAGACACAAAGTAATTTTTTTTTTTTTTTGCTTCTTGGAGGGCAATTGGTATTAAGTGACTTGCCTGAGGTCACACGGCTCATTTTTGTGTTAAGTGTCTGAGGCTGGATTTGAACTCAGGTCTTCCTGACTCCAGGGCTGGTACTCTATTCACTGTGCCACCTAGCCACCCCCAACCAAAGCCAATTATTTACTCAACAAACATTGATTTATTATCTATTACTTGCCAGGCACCTGGGAACAAGAAGACAAAAACAAATCAGTCCCTGTCCTCAAGGAGCATGCATTCTACTTGGCAGAAGCAACAGATACACAGAAATTTGTTCAGTTGTTTCTGATTCTTCATGACCCTATTTAGGGTTTTCTTGGCAAAGATGCTAGTGTGGTTTGCATTCCTTCTCCAGCTCATTTGACAGATGAGGAAACTGAGGCAAACAAAATATAAATGCTAAATATAATTTTCATTTTAATGCAAAGTTTTTACTTTAATGAGAGAGAAAGAGAACATTAACAGTGTGGGAGGAGCTTCCTGTATGGGATTTTATCTAAGCTCTGCTTTGAAGGAATATGAGGATTCTCTGAGCCACAGGTGAAGAGAGGATTCCGAGCACAGAACAGCACCTTTATGGAATGTCTTGTACCAGGAATAACAAGTAGACCAGTTTAGCTAGAAGGTAGAGTATACTAGGGGTAACAAAGTGAGATCAGTCTGGAAAGGTTAGAAAGGTTGGAAGATCCAGATTGTGGAGGGCTTTATATGTCATAAAGAGACATTTGTATTTTATCCTAGATGCAATAAAGAGTCCCAAGCTTTTGAGCAGGGGAATGATATGGATAGAGATGTGATTTATCCAAATCAATAAAATCAATCAAATAAAAATCTGCCTTATACCCTTAGCTTCTTGAGAGCAGGGATTTTTTTTGGGGGGGGTGGTTTTGCCTTAAAAAAAATTTTTTTTAGAATTTATTTATTTTTAGTTTTCAACATTGATTTCCACAAGATTTTGAGTTCCAAAATTGCTCCCCATCTCTCCCTATCCCCCATACCCCATTCCTCTGTCTCCCCTCTGGAATATCCCCCCTCATTCTCCCCTTACCCCCTTGACCCTGACATTCTTGTAGGGCAAGATGGATTTCTATATCTCATTGCCTGTATATCTTATTTCCCGGTAGCATGTAACAATTTTTAAACATATGTTTTTGTTTTTGTTTTGTTTTTGGAGGGCAATTGGTGTTAAGTAACTTGCCCAAGGTCAGACGGCTAAGTTTTTGTTTGTGTGTGTTAAGTGTCTGAGGTCAGATCCGAACTCAGGTCCTTCTGACTCCAGGGCCAGCACTCTACTCACTGCGACACCTAGCCACCCCTACACATATGTTTTTAAAACTTTCACTTGCAGATTCTCTCCCCTCTTCCTTCCTCCCCCACTCACAATGAGAAGACAGTTGATTTAATGTAGGCATCAGAGGGGGAGCCTGCAGTGCCGGGCAGTCTCCCAGGAGTCCTCTGGGGTTCCCCCTTCACTCTACCCTTAACTTCTAGGAAAATTAAGAAATCCTGGCCTACTTCTGGGACCTGAGAGGATATCTATGGCTGAATTTGTGATTTGATTTATGTTGTATAGAGGCCTGCTTTTGCAACTTTTCTCACTTTTTTTCCCTCTCACTCCTCTCCAAGAATATAAGTCCATGACCTCCTGTCAAAACAGTTTTCTGGACTTATGACACATGTCAGGTAGAATCTATTGTAATGTTTCTATGAATAATTGAAAGTTTCATGTACTTAAGCATTCTATTTATATTATGGAGATGTGATTATTAATCATTATTGTGTTGTGGGGCTCATGACAGTACTGATACTCTGGGTGTGGTTCAGTTCATACTAGATTAGAATCTTAGAGATCTTAGAATCTTAGAAATTCAGAATTTCTTAGTTCCTGTGCCCAAGGACAATCAAGCTATACATCCTCTTTGATCTAGGAAAACTAGTACTAGGTCTGTATCTCAAAGAGATCGTATAAAATGGAAAAGGACCCACATGTTAAAAAAAACAAAAAACATTTATAGCATCTTTTTTTTGGTGTCCAAGAATTGGAAATCTAAGGATCCCCATCAATTGTGGAATGGTTGAAAAGGCTGTAATGGAATACTATCATAATATAAGAAATGTTGAGCAGGAAGATTTCAGAAAAACCTGGAAAACTTCCAGGAACTGAAACAAACTTAAGTGAGCAGAACCAGGGGAATATTGTACACAGTAACTTCAACATTATAAGATGATAAACTACGATTGACTTCAATCTTTTCATCAATGCAGTGATACCAGACAAATCCATGAGACTTCTGGAAAAATGCCAACCACATGCATAGAAAGAGTTGATGGAGTCTGAATGCAGATCTAAACACACTATTTTGACTTTATTTTTCATGTTTTTTTTTCCTTTTGTCCGGTTTCTTCCTTACAGATATGAAAATATTTTACATGATTGCACATGTATAACCTATATATCAAATAGCTGAATGATTGAGGAGGTGGGAAAGTATGAAAAAATTGCAACTTAACATTTTTATAAAAATTAATTTAAAAAGTGCTTTTATACATAATTGATAAAATAAATTAATAAAAAGGAGAATAAAAATGAGTTCAGTTCCTGTTTCAAGCTCTCTCTCTCCCTATCTTCCTCTCTCTGTCTTTCATGTGAACAAACTATTCTTACTCAGCAGCCAACAAAAAGGTAATTTCATCACTGAACTTAACAAAAGGATTCAGTCAAGCAATCACTGCCCGTGCTCTGAAGCATATACATGAAGTTCCTCTCTCTATCACACACATCAGGGAGTAGCCTTATTTGCATGAGTTGAGTGAAGAATGGACAGTACCCTCATTCCACCTAGATTGCCACCTAGGAGCCAGAATTTGAACCCAAGTTCTATGAACCCAAGTGAACCATCACTCCAAAAAATCGCTGACCCTCTTCAAAACAAAGAACAAACAATTATCTTTTCATAATTTCTTCTGTTGTTTCATATTTTTTATTACCTCTTTTATTTGATTCTAAACAGCACATTTTAGCTCTTCCAGAAATTCTTCTTGAGCTTGAGTCCAATTAATATTTTTTTTTCCTTTGAGGATTTGCTTGCAGTTGTTTTGACTTCATTGTTTTCCTTTGAGTTTGTGTGGTGATTTTATGCTATGACCATTAAGGCCATTTATGGTCAGGTTCTTTTTTATTATTTGTTCATTTCTCACACTTTATTATCATTTGAATTGCAGGAGTTTGGGGGTGAGCACTAGTAATTGTGTTGTAAGGGTTACTAAGCCCTTTTTAGCACTGCTTTCCATTTTTGATGTTCACTTGATTTGTCCAGCTCTCACCTGTGGCTCCAAAAGGCTGCACAATACACAACAATCACACTCAAGTAAATAATTTTGGCAGATATGCTAAACCAGGTTGAAGGTAATCAAGGGGGCTCAAATTCATCAGTGAGGTAAGGGGGTGTCTACCCCAAGCACATAGATAAGAACATTTTCTTCCAACAGCCCTGGAAGTAGCTAAAGCAAGTGCCGTGAAGCACTTAGAGCTTGGTTAGACAACAAAGATGTTACGGTCATCTATCATATCCTGAGCCATCATCAATCATCCTGGCTTTGTCTTGCTACTGAATTCTGATTACTCTGGAAGAGAGTTTAAGGCCCATGATTTTCATACAAGTCAGCCTCACTCTATTACAATTGTTGCACAGCTCAAAAGATATTGTCCACACTATTTTTCCATTTTTACCTTGTCCTGTAGTGACAGGCAAACGATGGAGTAGCAGGTATAGATACATATGGGTGACCAAGGCCATAGGTTCATCTTTTCATTGGACTGAAGCAAAGACCCATATGAGAGACTTGTGCTTCCTGCCATGAGATGGGCAATCAGTAGGGTCTTGCATCAGCTGACTGAACTTCCCTTCCAAGTCTCCTGGACCTCAGAGAAAGCAAGGGGCTCACGGAAAAAGTCTCATCACTAGATAAGCCTTGGTTGTGTAGCATGTGGTCATCAGCCTTAAAATGTTATCCAGTGTGGTCATATGGGGTGGAAGTGGGCAAATCACAAGGCATCAGAGGAAAAGGGACATGAACAAAGTCACAAAGAGATGCTAAGGTAATTCCTGTGATGGGTTCACTTTTCAATAATTCTGGGCTCTTACCACAAGAACTTTTCTAAAATCTTGATGTCACTTGCTCTGGCCTGAATTTCCAATCTTGCTCTTCTGGACCCCAGAAGGTAGAATAAAGAAAAATGAATAGAATTTACTAAAAGTAAAATTGTGACTTGCCGTCATGAGATGCTTACCAACAATGTCTCTGATGCAGTGGCATGCCTCCTCTGGATCATTGCTAACCTTAAAGTAAATCCCAGTTGCGCACTTGATGGAAATGTGTTTGAGGGGATTTATGTATATATGTGCATTATATTAGTTCTTTTCTTTTTATTTATTTATTTATTTTTGCTTTTTGGAGGGCGATTGGGGTTAAGTGGCTTGCCCAAGGTCACATGGCTAATTTTTGTGTTAAGTGTCTGTGGGTGGATTTGAACTCAGGTCCTCCTGACTCCAGGGCTTGTGCTCGATTCACTGCGCCACCCAGCTGCCCCCATTAGTTCTTTTCTGATATAGAGTGATGGAATGATCTTCTTTACTTTTTACTGAGACTACATTACTTCTAACCTACCCTGTCTTCTACATATTCACCAGAAGGCCTTTTGGGCCCAACATTCTTTCCACATCTTTCTATACTTGAACCATTATTTGAATATTTTTCTTCCCCAATTGCCTTCTTCAGTATTTTAATTCAGTTACATTGATGGACTGTTCAGGGAGGATTAGTATTTCTCTTGTGATGGCTTGCTGAGCCCCTTTCAGGACTGCTAATTTACCTTTGGTGTCCATCTTCACCCAACTCGTACCTGTTGCTCAAAGGAGCTGTAGCCCTTTTTAGCACTGCTTTCCACTTTTGATGTTCGCTTGATTCGTCCAGCTCTCACCTGCGGCTCCAAAAGGCTGAACAATGCACAACAGTCACACTCAAGTAAACCATTTTGGCAGATATGCTAAACCAGGTTGATAGTAATCAAGGGGGCTCAAATTCATCAGTGAGGTAAGGTAGGGTATTTACCCCAAGCACATAGATGAGAACCTTTTCTTCCAACAGCCATGGAAGTGGCTAAAGCAAGTGCTGTGAAGCACTTAGAGCTTGGTTAGACACCAAAGATGCCTTGGCCATCCTTTATATCCTGAGCCATCATCAGTCATCCTGGCTTTGTCTTGCCACTGGATTCTGATTACTCTGGAAGAGAGTTTGAGGACCATGACACAAGTCAGCTTCACTTCTTCCAATTGATGCACAGCTCAAAAGATATTGTCCACACTGTTTTTTTCTGTTTTTACCTCTCTCAAAGTCCTGTAGTGACAGGCAAGTGATGAAACAGCAAGTGTGGATACATATGGGTGATCCAGGCCATAGGCTCATCTTCTCATTGAACTGAAGCAGAGACCCATATGAGAGACTCATGCTTCCTGCCCTGATCTGGGCACTCAGTAGGGTATTGCTTTATTTGACACAGCTTCCTTTATAAGTCAGAACCTCAGAGAAAGCAGGGGGCTCATGGAAAAAGTCTAATCACTAGATAGGCCTGGGTTGTATAGCATGTGGTCAGGGCCCTTAAAATACTATCCAGTGTGACCATATGGGGTGGAAGTGGCCAAATCACAAGGCATCAGAGGAATAGGGACATGAACAAAGTCACGAAGAGATACTGAGATAATTCCCCTTAGCGAGGTACTTTCCAATAATTCTGGGCTCTGATTGGGCATTCGACTACACCAGAAACCACAAGAACTTTTCTAAAATCTAGATGTTACCTGCTCTGGCCTGAATTTCCCATCAGAGGCTCTTACAGAAAACTCCAGGTCCAGAAAACAGAGCATCATATCCAGGTCAGTCACCCCAGGGCTATGCCTTCTCTTCATGGTACATTTGTTCCCTCTCTACTGAAAGAAATGGTGTAGAGGGGAAGGGCAGGGTTACATTGTCACCCCTGGAGATTGTGGTGAGTGACAGAGGTCTGGGCTCTCAGGATTTGTGGGAACAATCCTGAGGGCATCATTGATAGCAAAATAAGTGCTTCTTTCCTTCCCTTCCCCACTCCCTTATCCCTTTTCATTGATTTCTTTGTGTTTTCTTTTTTGGCTGTCCCTTCCTTCTCTCTAACTGTGTCTATATAGGACAAGAAAAACTAATTTAGAAAGGGAATGGGTGAGAGTTACTCTCAGCTATACTAAAAAAGTGAATAAGCTGAAATGAGGGGGACATTTCACAGACATCAGAACAGATTTCAGGGTGTGTAGACAAAATATGTGTCTAGTTCTCTGCTTTTCTGATTCCAGGAATCGTGTTTTTCCTCAAAATTCTGCCTCTCTTCTAAGAATTATACAGACTCAGAATTAGCAGAGAAATCAGTAAAGCTTTCACACAACAAAGAAATCACTTTTACATCCCACAAATCCTCCCACCAACTCTTTGGCCTCCCTCATTTCGTGGAAGGGGTGATTGTAGTCATTAATGACAAGTCTAGTGCCACTGAGTCATAGAAAAAGAGTTGGGAAAGACCTCAGAGCAGATGGATGCTTCTCCATCCACTTTGACTCTTTTTCTAGTAACAAATGTGTGTCTTTCGAGGTTATTGATAGGGGTTCCATTGTCATTCTAAAGCCTACTTTTGTATTGTATAAAATGGCTGTACTCCAGGATTTAAAGGACTGGAAGAGTAATCTTCCTCTTCTGGACTCCAGAAGAGAGAACAAAGAGGAATGACTAGAATGTACTAAAAGTAAAATTGCTGCTTGCTATCATGAAAGAAATTCTTACTAACAATGTCTCTAATGTAGTGGGATGCCTCCACTGGACCATAGTGAATTCCCCTTCATTGCTAATCATCAAGTGAATCCCAATTGTCCACTTGCTGGATATGTGTTCCAGGGGATTTGTCTCTATGTGTGGATTTTATTAGGTGCTTTCGATGCCCCCCCTTTTTTTTGCTTTTTGGAGGGCAATTGGGGTTAAGTAACTTGCCCAAGGTCACACAGCTAGGTTTTGTGTGTGTGTGTTAAGTGTCTGAGGCAGGATCCGAATTCAGGTCCTTCTGACTCCAGGGCCGGCGCTCTACTCACTGCACCACCTAGCCACCCTCGATGCCCTTTCTGAAACTATGGTTCCCATTTTCTGAAATAGGGCCATGAAATGATTTTCTTCTTTACTGTTTACTGAGACTGCACTACTTCCAACCCAGCCTGTCTTCTACACATTCACCCTAAAGGCCTTTTGGGGCAGCATTGTTTCCACATCTCTCTCTACTTGAACAATTATTTGAATATTTGTCTTCCCCAATTGCCTTCCTCAGCATCTTATTTCAGTTATATTAACCTTGATTTTCCTCTGTTCCTTTATAGTTTCCTGATTCTCAATGTTGACCAGATTGGTGGTTGCACCAGTCTATTTAGGGAACATTTGGAAAAGGAAGCAGTGATCCCAAACCACTGTCTTGACCTCTTCATAATCATTCCAGACTCATTATTTTTCCATTATGGAGAATTGGGAGACTGGCATGCAAGAATAGAAAGGTCAGGGACCCAGGACCCTATCTTTCCCAATCTGTGCCTGAACAAGGATCCTGTCCACAGTCAGACATGATGTGAAGTGATGTAGATTGCCCAAATATCTCCAATAAAGGAGACTTCCTGAACCAACTCAGTTCACTATGGGATGGTTCTAATTTCGAAGATGTTCGACATCTCCCCCAAATCTCTCTTCAGCAGGCTGCTCCTCTCACTTCTCATTCCACCTCTAGGGTCAAGTAGCACAAATTTAATCCCTATTCACCTAAAAGTCTTTCAAAGCCTTGAAGACAGACATCCTGTCCTTCCCAATTCTTCATTTGTACAAAGATATTATGGAATCACTCGAAATCATTTCTCTGCATTTAGCAAAGCATTGTCCTAAACATTTATCTCCCATCTTGCCAATGGGAAAGAAAGATATGTGAGGAAGACATGATGGTGAGGCAGCTAGGGAGTGGAGCACTGTGTCTGAAATAAGGAAAGAGCCAATTTCAAATTCAGTCTCGGACACTTAGTACTTTGGTGACCTCACAAGTCATTTAACCTGTTTTCCTTAGTTTCCTCATCTTTAAAATGGGGGTAAAAATAGAATCCACCACCAAGGGTTGTTGCAAGGATCAATTCAGATAATTGTAAAAGCCTGGAATATAGTAAATGCTATGTAAATGTTAGCTATTAGCTCTTTTCATTACCCATGAAACTGAAAAACTCTTTAAGTTCCTTTTCATTTGGAAATTTCCATGATGAAATGGGCAAAAAACATTTCTGTTTAAAAATATATTTATATTAATTCTAAATGTATATAAGCACCAAGAACATTGCCTAGGGCATAGAAGGCACTTAATACATTTTGGTTACTTAATCAGCACTCTCTGTAGATAAACATTTGATATCTCAAAGAAGAAGGAAAAGAATCATCTTTGAATTTTTTTCAAAAAGACTGCTAACATATGAGTGTAAAGATGCACAGTTTTTTTTTGTTGTTGTTGTTGTAGTTTTTTTTAAAGCAATTGGGGTTAAGTAGCTTGCTCAAGGTTACACGGCCAGATGCACAGTTTTAAGACAGAACGTGGGCAGCTTAAACTCTAAATTTGAAATCAATGTATACTTAAGAAAAAATTAACCTTCACGTACGAGAATATTATTTTGACTCTGCTACAAAAAGGGAAGATAATATTTTAATTATCACACACTGGAGGATTAGGAATGTAAGCATATTTTAAGGACCCCAAAGGTTCTTATTGGAGACTGCAGATCTGCAAAGGATTAGGGTAAGTCAGGTCTTCTGCAAAGGCACATTACATGATTCAAGAGGCTAAAAGTAAAAGCAATGAGAAATCAGGTCATTATTGTGATACTGATGATTTCCCAAGGACTATTAGACAGGAGGAATTTGTGGAGTTGTGGCTGTTAAAAAGAAAGGTGAGTCACTGAAAGTTCCAAGGCTCTCCTTTAAGTTGTTGAAGTCTGAAAACTTTGGAGACAAAAACCTGTTAGAAGAATCCAGGGTTGGGGCAGTGAAAAATGCTTTGTGGGAACTCTGGGCCTTAGAAATTGGGAGCTGGGAGAAGACTTCAATCCAGTGACTCCTGATGGGTCAGAGAGAACACAGATTTCAATGATCAAGAGCCTCAGTGACAGCTAGAGCAGGTCAGCTGCCTAGAATCAAGAGCAGGGTAGTTCTTCATACAAGTCTGTTACTCTAGGCTGCCACTTCTGTCTGGAGAAGGAAAAGCAGAAGGAACTTGAGAGCAGATTTCTAATTCTTGTGAGGACTAGGTGTGTCTGACTGGCTTAGAGATCATCTGGACTGTATTGCTGTGGGCTCCATCCTGATTGGAAAGCACAACTTACATTTTAAGGGTGGAGACAACCCCCATATGAGTGATCCCCAGGAGGGGCAGTTTGAACCTGAATGTTACTGGGATGGCAGGTACTGCTAGAGACCTAGCACTCTACAGGACTCTCCTTTCCCCTGCCTTGACAACCTCTAGAACCCCTTCCCTTCTGTGTCCCCTTTCCAGTCACACACAGATACCCTGAAGTCCTGGGACAACTAACCTGAAGAGGAACACCTGTAGACAATGACAATGAGCAGGTCTAGATCCCCAGCAATAGAACAGAACCACATGACTACACCTAAACTCTTGGGGTTCTAGGTTGCACCTTTTGAGATGCAATGAAATTTTTAGTCGTCTTTGCAGCTCTTGGGTGCTCCTTTGGTGTAATGTGTCTTTATACAACTATCCATTCACAATATGATGCAACAATACAATGTGTGGTATTTCCATAACCAGTCCATCACTTTTAGGTCTTTATATCATGCTTTTATGTCTTAAGTGTAACTACTAATTATGGTTAAGTAAGAGACCTGGGAAAGACCTTAGCTTTAGAAGACCAAAGTCTCCCCAAAGGAGTCTGGGCCCTCTCCTGTCATCCTGTTCTGTATCTTTCTACTGGTCCCAACTGACCTCAGAGGAGAAACTGAGGCTGGTGACTGTGCACAGCCCTCCCTCACTTTCATCCCTTCATTTGCAAGTCAGGGCATCACCTTTCTGATGCCATGGTTCTCTTCAAGAATGAAGAAGAAAGAACAATAATAATTATGAATAAAAAAAATTAAAAAGGAATCATAGTAATAATATATTAAAGTAAATGCATAAAACCAAAATAGGCTACAATTCATATTTAAACCTGAGTCACCCTCCCCCACCCAATGCACTCAATAACCATGGAAAAGAGAAGACAGACATTTATCAGAGCATGGTGGTCATATGTGGATATGATGCTGACCTGGATATGATGCTCTGTTTCCTGGACCTGGAGTTTTCTGTAAGAGCCGCTGATTGGAAATTCAGGCCAGAGCAAGTAACATCAAGATTTTAGAAAAGTTCTTGTGGTTTCTGGTGTAGTCAAATGCCCAATCAGAGTCCAGAATTATTGGAAAGTACCTCGCTAAGGGGAATTATCTCAGTATCTCTTCGTGACTTTGTTCATGTCCCTATTCCTCTGATGCCTTGTGATTTGGCCACTTCCACCCCATATGGTCACACTGGATAGTATTTTAAGGGCCCTGACCACATATAAGACCTCACAAGAGGGAGGAGAATCCTTTTGTTTAAGGTACCTTAAACCAAGTGAACAAATTCCTCAATGATGAACATGCTTCCACTCCACCATAGCAATCCCATCCCAATGATTCTGTACCCCACATCCCACTACTCAAACGGTATCCTTTGTGTGTGTATTTATACACACACTTTTTACATTTTCTGTGTTTATGAATAAATGTATTTGTGTGTGCACAGAAGTGTGTTCTTGAACAGGTTGACTGCTAACACTTTCTGTGAGCATAAGAGATTTTGCTTATATTTTAACAAATTATTTTTTAAGTTTCCCTTTATGAGGGAGAACAGTATTATCAACAGTACTGTTAGATGATTTCAAAACTGATTAAACTGTCTGGCAAAAAATCATTTATTAATCCTTTGACATCAACTTGGTGGGAAGAGTCCAATGTAAGGCACTAGGGGTGCCTATAAAATTTTTATCAAACACTGAAATAAAGGCATAGAGCACTCTACAAAGTCAAGTGACAGAAGATGTGGGAGCAGTAAGGATAGATAATATTCTAGAAAGTACAAGATCTAGAACAATCTAACATGGGCAGGGTAGTATAGCAGGAGATCAGAGTGCCTCAGCTCTTCCTCCTGTCTTTTAGCATGGACATGAGAGGTATTTTGTGGCCCTGTCTGTCTGCTCTACATCGGGTTTTAAGAGGGATTCCACATGGGGGCTGCAGACTTGGTTCAGAAGAATGAGCAGGCAGACGGGAGCATGGGGTGATTCAGACAATGAAGCAATGATTAAGGAGACCTTAAAAAGTCTCACCTTGTGTCCCGGAGGTGATTGAATCCTCTGTTTAAACCTTAAGAATGTTTCATCAGGCTGAGCTTGGAATGAACTCACAGCCACTCTGAACCCTCTGCCCATGTCTGCAGTTCTGTTTGTGTGAGACAGTCTACAACACCAAGTAATAGCTGGCAAGAGGCAGGGGAGAGGAATAATAGTCACTTCTTGGGAAATGCTTCTTTTGGGGGGCCAAGGTGCCCTGGAGAAGAAATAAGGCAGAATTTCCCCACAGAGGTTCTCCTCCAACTGCACATTGGGCAATGCCTGGCTCTACCCTCACTGGACTGTGGAGACAAAGGTCTGACATTACTATAGGCTTTCACATACTGAAGTGAAGTTAGTGACCTTACTAATTCATGTCTAAAAAGTAATCCCATTTTTAAGATATATAATAAATGATCATCTAATCATGGCCTACGAAACCCTGATTCAATATTCCTGGTCCTTCCTTAGCCAGATCTCAAATTATCCCATCTCCATTCTCCCTTTCCCCATACATTTCCCTCTTAAATGCAATATATTTCTCCACCCAACTATGTTTCTCTGTGTGTGTGTTCTTTTCTGCTTTGATGAGTTGAGATGAGGGCATCGTTCCAGAGTCTGCCCTTCCCCCCCACCCCTGCACCTCGTTTGTCTACATATCCACTTCTACATCCTGATTGTTTGAGAAAATTCTCCACATATTTCCTTTCCCTTCTCCCCCCACCCACTGTATTCCTCTTCCTTTCTCTTTACAATCTTTCCTTGAGATCATCAAGAAAAAAAATTAGCCTTCTTCCAGTTTTTCTTCTTATTAGACCCCTACCAAGTCTATTGGAGATATTCAGGCTCGGAAGGAACACAAGTACCATCTCTGCACAATAGAATGTGCTCGGTCACCTTTGGTTGGTTTTTTTGTTTGTTTTTATTGTTGTTCATTTCTGTTTACCTTTTGATGTTTCTCTGGACTCCTGAGTTGGAATTTCTGTGTTTCTATAAAGCCTTGGTCTTTTCATCAGGGTTTCTTGGAAGTCCTCTATTTCATTAAAAGTATCTCTTTCCCCTGCAGGATTATATTTATTTCTGCTGAGTCAATTAGTTATGACTCTAAACCTTTACAATTTGTCTTCTGGAATAGCTTATTATAAGTTCTCTGCTGCCAAATTATGTGTGATCCCAATTTTGACTCCCCACTACTTGAATTCTTGTTGTTGTTGGTTTTTTTTGTTTTTTTTGCTTTGATATTTCTCCCCTTTGACTGGGAAGCTTTGCATTTTGCCCTTAATGTTCCCAGAATTTTTCATTTGGAGGTTTCTCTCTTGAGGGGATCAGTACATTCTTTCTATGTCCACTTTGTTCTAAGTTCTGGTCCTAGAGAATTAGATAATTTCCTTTTAGGATTTCTTTTTCTACCTTGTAATATATATATATTTATAATTAATTAAATATTTCCCAATTACATGTAAAAATATTTTCAACCTTAGCAGTGAGGGTTAGTCTTGCTTTGAATCTTTCAGTCATCCCTATTGAGAGAGCATGCCAATGTTCTTGTCCCCAGTCTCTCCTACCAAGCCTCTGGTTCAGTCTGAATGGCCACCATTTCTCCTTGATTCATGTTTTCTCATTCTGGAGAAATATCCAGACTCTGTCATGCTCATCTTCCCTAAAAGACATCATTTGTCAATAAAGATGCTTTAGAAGAGGCAGTAGAAAAAATACTTGTAGTTAGCCCTGTTCTGTGCTGGTTAAATACCTGGTTTTGCATATAGTGACTCCCTGCTGCTGCAGGCTCCTCCCCTCAGTAGGACATCACCTACTTCAGGGTAGGGAGAATTTCATTTTCTATTCTCAACACCAAGCCTGGAGCTAAAAATGATTTTACTCATAGTATCCAACACACACTGGTGTTTATTGAAGTTTTACACAGAAAAAACAATGAAGAGATCATTACATTTCTTTCCAGAAGATGGTGACTAAGAGTGTGGAATAATGTGTGCACTGTTGGGTGTGGTTAATAAGATGACTGGTTGTGCTGAAGTATTGTTCTCTTTCTCTTTTATTTATTGATTTAAAAAAAGATGGATCTGGGTGGGGGGTGAGTTATTGAACAATTAAAATGATATAAAAAAGAAAAGCTTTGGTAGATATTGAAACTATGAATACACTTATGAATTTATGATAAAATTAATAAGTAAATGAACAAATAAATGCATTTGTCTATACATAATTTTTTTAAGTCTCTTGCATTGAATTAAGTGATTTAGCTGACCTTTAAAAGCCTGACCACATGGGTCATAGAAGGCAGTCAAACCCTCATGGATTCTTCTACAATCTAAAGAAAGAGAAGATAGAAGTGAAGGATGGGTTGGAAACTGGTCAGGAAAAAGAGGGGAGGCAGGTGTCACCCTCTTCATCTGCAAGAGCCTCATTTCTATGCTCCATTAGAACAATATGACAGGAGAAAACATTCAGCACCTACGATGTGTGAATCACTTTACAAATAGTATCTAATTTGATCTGGGAGAACCTTGTGAGGTAGGTGCTCTTATTAGACCCATTTTTCAGTTGAAGAATCTGAGGCAGACAGATGTTAAGTGACTTGTCCACAGATAGTAAGTATCTGAGGTTAGATTTGAAATGTTTTCTTACTCTAGCCCAGGGTTCTGGACACTCAGCGCCACCTAGCTGCACCCTAGAAAGAGAGAGTCGGGAAGAAGAGGCTGTAGCTCCCGAGAAAGGGAAAGGGAGTAAATCTCTGGAAAAACTCCTGACAAGCTTCCTTGACTTCATGTCCCCAGAGCGTCTGAGAGGATCCGGCTTCGTGGGACTGGGGCCAATCACCATGGCTGTGTCCCCCACACCTGGGCAGCTGGAATATGTTTATGACAATGCAACGGAAAGAAGGGCAAAAAGGAGTTCAGTTTTGGGGGTACCAGGAGAATTTTATTTACATGGCTGGATGAGGCTGCTCTCCCTGCTCATTGTCCTGGGTGGGCTGGCGGGGAACGGCGCGGTCCTGTGGCTCCTCAGCTTCCGCAACCGGAAGAATCCCTTCTCCATCTACATCCTCAACTTGGCTTGGGCCGACACCCTCTTTCTTTGTTGCTACTTTCTGATGTTGATAGCAGAATTTGTTAGACCTTCGTATTTTTATCTCGTGTACGCTGTACTGAACTACCTCGCAAACGCCTTCTACAGTGTGGGTCTGAGCCTGCTGGCTGCGATCAGCACTGGGCGCTGTCTAGCCGTGCTCTTCCCCAGCTGGTATCTACATCTCCGCCCCAAGAACACTTCTGCAGCTGTGTGCGCTGTCCTCTGGATTCTCCGGGGACTGTTCTGTGTAGGACAGTGTATTTATGTTAGAAGTCAGCTTTTCCGTGAGGCGTTCTGCAGCCTAAGTGTTGTTTGGTTAATTCACTTCACCCCAGTGCTGTGCGTGTCCAGCCTGACTCTGTTGCTGCGGGTCCAGTGCAGCTCCCAGCACCAGCAGCGCCCCAGGCTCTACCTCCTGGTCCTGCTCATGGTCCTCGTGTTCCTGCTCTGTGGCCTGCCCAAGGGAATCCAAGGCGCAATATCGGATTTTTCCTTACCTTTCATGCCTTACCGTTCATATCTTATCTTTCATTGGCTCATTAAGCTCCTGGACTGCCTGAAAAGCAGCTTATACCCCTTCATTTATTTCTTGCTGGGCATCCGAAGGCATAGAAGTAGGGAGCCACTCAGTGTGCTGCTCCAGAGAGTCCTGGCGGATGAGCAGGAGCTGGAGGGTGGAAGGAGGGACTCGCGCCTCACCAACACCCAGGAGACTGCATTCTAATGATAAGAAAAAGATACCTGGCCACAGGAGACCACGGAACGAGCTCTCTGACCAGCGGCAGCCCGCCCCCCACTTCCCTGAGAGGGGAACCAGGATCCCCCCCCACCATATCTTCTGTTAACGTCTAGGGTTTGAACTCTAAGTAATGAGCGAGCATTTATTAGGTGTCTAATGTGTGCCAGGCACTATACTAAAAGATATATATATATACATATATAAATTTATACATAGATATTGATAGAAATACATACATACATACATACATACATATATATATATATATATATATATTTCCACAGAATCCTTGGAAGATAGGTGCTCTAATGGGCCCCATTTCACCGGAGATGAAACTGAGGCAGTCAAAAATTCAGTGGCTGTTCCTGGTTCCCAAAGTTACTGAGTGACTCAGACTGCATTTGAGCTCCAGCATTCCTAACTCCAGGCTCAATGCTCGTTGCACTCGTTGCCCCCAGATGGCTGGAGGCTTCAGGATTTAGTCCACTTGGGGAGGGAGGTCCAGGGCCTCACATATCACCAGCCTTGAGGAGGGCCACTCCAACAGATAGTGACTGTCCCTGTCCTGCAGAGTAGAGTAAAGACACCATCTAAGGCACCCCTCTCCCTGACCTGTCTTTGTCAATCTCTGTAAATGAACTCACAGAGTCAGGACTCAATTCCTCCGGGTTCCATAGGCCATGCTACCCCATCTTGTCTTCTTCTCTCAGGCTTGATCCACAAGGTTTCTTCTGGCTTCTTCCCCCTCCCCTAGCACACAGCATCGAAGTCTTCAGCTCAGCAACACCCCTCCCTCCATTTCCCACTCCTCCTCTATTCCTTTCTTTCCTGCCACTTGGCATCATAGGAGCTCAGCTAAATAGTTCTCTTCCTCTAAAAGTCAAGGCTGGAGCTCAGTATCTTCTCTGTTTCTCCAGGTCTCAGTCTCTCTGAATATCTGTGTTTCTCTTTCTCTGTGACTCTCTACATTCCAATTTCTCTTTCCCACTACAGGACCCCGTTCTTGATGAGGTCCCTGTGGGGGAAAAGGTATTTTAGGTGTATTTAGGTGTTCCTAAGGGACACACCATCTCTCACACACATAGATATCACACGTGTACTCCTATCAACCAATGGGCATACACAGCACACACACACACACACACACACACACACAAACACACACACATACTACTGATCCAAAATCTACTCTGGAATGTACAGACTGTGACTGATCACCCAGCCTACTTTTGAATCCATCAGTAATACCTCACTCTCTCTTTAGGTGTTTTTATGTCCCATCTTTTACCTAGTCCAGGCATAAAATGGTGATAGGGTATCCTCAAGTCCTCTTGTCATTTCTTATGTGGTGGGCATGATTAGAAGCATTAAATAGTCATGAAGACAGGGAGTGTCATGGGGTGTCCATAGCACCCAACTTTCCTTGGCCATGCCATCCTCAATCACCAATACCGATTGGCTGTGCCTTCAATTCCTCCCATAGTTGGTGACATGATTGACACATTGCTAGATGTAACCAAGCCCCCAACACTGGAAAACTAAAGGATCAGAGACCCTTCCCAAAAGTTGGAATCAGGGAAGAGAATAAGTGTTTACATAGGTCTCATCTTGTGCCAGGCACTGTGTTAAGTACATTACATATAGGATCATATTAGATCTTCGCAACAACCTTGCAAGGTCAGTCCTGTTATTAGCCTTATTTTATAATTGAAGAAACTGAGGCAAGCAGAGTTTAAGTGACTTGCCCAGGGTCACAGAGCTATTAAATGCTTGATGTCATTTGAGGAGGTATTCCTGGCTCCAGGTCCAGCATTCTGTACCATCCAGCTAGCGCCTAATTCTTCAGTTTTGGTCATTGGAATAGGGATTGCCTTCACCACATGTTTCTCACTAGGCCAGTGACTAAGGGAACATTTTGATCACAGAATCACAGAAATAATTCAGGACCCTATTTGATTCAGTGCTATTCAGAGGAAGAATTTGAGTTCCTTCATTTGGACCAGACTCTCAGGCTTGTGGTGGTACAGACTCAAATGAGGATCATGTCTGTAAAATAATTCCCAGTGCTTAACACATACTGGTCTTTGATAAATCCTTTTTCACCCTACCTCTAACTTCCAGGAAAATAAAAAAATCATGCCCTACTCTGAGGACATGAGAGGGTAGCTACAGCTGAATTTGTGATTTGATTTATCTTGTATGGAGGCCTGGTTTTGCAGCCTCTCTCACTTTCTTTCTCCCTTGCCCCTCTCCAAGAACATGGTAAGTGCATGACCTCCTGTCAAAACAGAGTCTTCTGGACTTGGGAACATGTCAGGTGGAATGTAGTGTAATGTTTCTATGAATAATTGAAAGTTTCATTACTTAGGCATTCTATTTGTGTTATGGAGATGTGATTATTAATTATTATTGTGTTGTGGAGCTCATGCCAGTACTGATATTCTGGGTGTGGTTCAGTTCATACTAGAAAGAATCTTAGTTCTATAATTCAGAATTCCCCGGTTCCTATGTCCAAAGGGCAATCAAACTATACATACCCTTTGGTCTAGGAAAACTAGTACTAGGTCTTTATCCCAAAGAGATCATAAAAAAGAAAAAAGACCCACACTTACAAAAATATTTATAGCAGCCCTTTCTCTGGTGGCCAAGAATTGGAAATCGGAGGATCCCCATCAATTGTGGAATGGTTGAAAAGGTTATGCCATATGAATGTAATGAATTACTCTCATGATACAAGAAAAACCTGGAAAGACTTTCAGGAATTAATGCAAAGTGAAGTGAGCAGAACCAGAGGAACATTGTACATAATAACAGCAACATTGTAAGATGATCAACTATGATTGACTTCAATCTTCTCAGTCCAGCAGTGATCCCAGACAAGTCCAAGAGACTTCTGTTGGAAAATGCTATCCATATCCATAGAAAGAGCTGACAGAATCTGAATGCATATTGAAACATACTATTTTCACTTTATTTTTCATGTTTAATTTCCCTTCTGTCCAGTTTCTTCTTTCACAACTTGACTAAAATAGAAATATATTTTAGCTGATTGCACATTTATAACCTCTATCAAATAGCTTAATATTTTAAGGTGGGGGGAAGGCATGAGAAAATTTGGAACTCAAAATTTCTTATAAAATGAATGTTAAGAATTGCTTTTATATATAATTGATGAAATAAATTTATAAGGGGGACAGAGTCAAGATTGCTGAGTAGAAATAGGACTTCCAAGTGGCTCCAGCTCCCACTTTCACCAATCCACGTAAAAGGGGACTCTGAACAAACTTTGGAGCTACAGAACCCACAAAATGACATAGAGAAGCTAACCTCCTGCTGAGGACAGCCCAGCAGCCCAGCAGGGAATGGCCAGCGCAGTACTCTGGGAGCTGATGACCCCAGGGCCCCCTGAGCCAGAGGTTTTAGCCCCAGGGCAGGCCTGACCAGCAGCTGGCTAGAGGGACTCCAGAACACCAACAGCTGTGGCGTTTCCAGAATTATCAACACATAGATGCCAAGGACAAAGTTCTAGGTCAGTGCCTTGTGGACTTTGGGACTAGTGGGGAGAGCGTTGACTTTTGTCCCCACAGGGAGAAGCCGCTGAGACGCTTAGGCTCAGCCAGTGCCACAATGCAGCTTCAGCTCCTGGCCTGAGGACTGTAGGGGGACTGGTGACCAGTCTGGGGGGTGGTAATTGCTCTTGCTTTAACTTTCTTGGATCTGGATTGTGGTCTGGGGTGGAGGTCCTGGGTTGTGTGACCCGCTTGCCAGAGCATGCTGAGGCTTCAGAGAGGACACCCAACTAATACCTTCAGCAGCTGAGAAAACCCCAGCATTTGGGATGGAAGCTCCCCTGTCTGGTGGTAGAGTCCTACTGTGGCAACAAGCCCAAACATCAAGTAATTGAGTGGCAACGTGCCCAGGCAAAGGAAACAAAATAAACAGAAAAATTCAACATTAGACTCCTATTTGGGGGGCAAAGAAGATAGAATCATGGAACAGAAAGAGGACTGTGAGGTCAGAACTCCTGCACCAAAAGCTTCAAATGAAAATACGAGCTAGTTACAGGCCATAGAGGACCTTAAGAAGCAGATAAGAGAAGTAGAGGAAAAATTGGGAAGAGAACTGAAAATGATACAAGAAAATTATGAAAGGAGAGTCAACAGCCTGACTGAGGAAAATAACACCCTAAAAATTAGACTAACTCAAATGGCAAAAGAGGCTCAAAAAGGCAATGAGGAGAGGAATGCCTTAAAAAGCCGAATTTGCCAGATGGAAAAAGAATCTCAAAGGCTCACTGAGGAGCATCTTTCCTTCAGATTTATAATGGACCAAAGGGAAGCTAGTGACTTTGTGAGAAATCAAGATGCTGTTAAACAGATTGAAACAAATGAAAGAATAGAAGGCAATGTGAAATATCTCATGGGAGAAACCATTGACCTGGAAAATAGATCCAGGAGAAATAATTTAAAAATTATTGGACTACCTGAAAGCCATGGTCAAAGAAAGAACCTAGAAATCATCCTTCAAGAAATTCTCAAGGAAAATTGCCCTGATGTTTTAGAACCAGAAGGCAAAATAGAGGTTGAAAGAATCCACCAATCACCTCCAGAAAAAGATCCCAAAAAGAAAACTCCTAGGAATATTATAGCCAGGTTCCGGAATTCCCAGATCAAGGAGAGAATATTACAAGCAGCCAGGGAGAAACAATTTGAATATTGTGGAAACACAATCAGGATAACACAGGATCTGGTAGCTTCTACAGTGAGGGATTGTAGGGCCTGGAATATGATATTCTGCATGTCAAAGGACCTGGGATTAAAACCAAGAATCACCTACCCAGCAAAACTGAGTATCCTGTTTCAGGGGAAAATATGGTCATTCAGTGGAATAGAGGACTTTCAAGCATCATTGAAGAAAAAAACAGACTTGAGTAGAAAATTTGACATTCAGACACAAGAAGCAAGGGAAGCATGAAAAGGCAAACAGGGAAAAGAAATCATAAGGAACTTATCAAAGTTGAACTATTTACATTCCTACATGGAAAAATGATAATTGTAACTGATGAAACTTTTCTCAGTATGAAAATAGTTGAAGGGAATAGAAATATATATATATATATATGTATGTGTGTATATATACATATATATATGTGCATATATATATATATACATATATATATATACATATATATATATATACATATATATATATATATATATATATATATATATATAGTCTTTATTGGAGGGTATATAGGGGGTAAGAATACATATGTGAATGTGTATATATATGTTTACAGGTATACATAGATAGAGGGCACAGGACCAACTTAATAGGAAGGGATGATATTTAAAAGGTGAAATCAAGAGGTGAGAGAGGAATATAACGAGAGGAGATGAGAGACAGAATGGGGCAAACTATCTCATATAGAAGAGGCAAGGGGAAATGGGTACAATGGAGGAGAAGAACAAGAAGGCATAAGGGAATGGATCAACGTTATAATCACTGAATTTGGCTCAGGGAAGGAATGACATACACACAAAAAAGGGTATCTCACCCTACAGGAGAGTAAGGGGGAAGGGGATGAGAGGGGGGATGATGGAAGGGAGGGAAGGCTGTGTGGGAGGGAGTAGGAATCACACAATTTTGAAAAGGGGCAGGACCAAAGTAGAGAATAGAACAAGTGGGAGGTGGGATAGGAGGAAGGAAAATATAATCAGTCTTCTACAATATATCTACTATGGTAATGTTTTGCATTAGCTACACATGTACAACCTATATTGAATTGCTTATCTTCCCAGTAAGGGTTGGTGACAAGGGAGGAAGGGAATTAATTTGGAATTCAAAGTTTTAAAAACAAATGTTTAATATAGGTATATATAGTATAATATATATGTATATATATATATTATTATTAATACTACTTTACATGTAATTGGGAAATAAGAGGAGGGGATATCCTGGGGACTGCTGTTTTGGGGAGGTGGGTGGGGGCAAAATGGGGAGAAAATTTGTAACACAAAAACTGGAGGAAATGAATGAAATAAAACAGAGGTTAATAAAGCATTTGAAAAAAAATTAATAAAAAGGAAGCTTAAAATGAGTTCTCAGTTTCTGTTTTCTGATGAACCTCATTCAAGGTTCTCTCCTTTTCTCCTCTTTTCCTCCCTCCCCCCATCTCTCTTTCCCTCTCCCTCTTCCTTCCTCTCTCTTCCTCCTCCTCCCTCTTTCTCTCTCTCTCTCTCTCCTTATCATCCTCTTTCCCTCTCTCTGCCTTTTTCATGAACACACCATTCTTGCTCAGAAGCCAATAAAAAAGGAAATTTCACCATTGAACCTGACAAAAGGAGTCAGTCAAGGAATCACCTATGCTCTGAAGGGCATAAGTAAAGGTTCTCTCTATCACACACATCAGGGAGTAGCCTTATTTGCATGAATTGAGTAAAGAATGGACAGTACCCTCATGCCACCTCTTTCCTCCATCTGTGACATGGTGAAACTCAGAGAGTTGTAAAGAAGCTGCATAAATTGTCCAGCATCACAGTAAGAGCCAGAATTTGAACCCCAAATTTTCCAACTTCAAGTTCAGGCATCTATTCGGTATACCAGGGTCTATCACATAATCCAAGAGAACTAGGTCATTGAGGCTGAAGCATGTGTGAACAGGACAGGTTTGTACTAGATTGATGAGATTGCTCCTGGACCAAAGAAAAGACTGAGCTTTTTGATCTGTATTATTGTTGGGAGACTGACAAAGAACAGACACCACAAGGCAATTACTCTTTCTTACATGCCTCTTTTATGTAAGATAGTTTTCAGTATTCTTACTCTCCCTTGCCCATTTTCCCAAAACATCGATCTTTGGACTATCCATTTTTAAAACATGTCAAAATAATTGATTTCATCCTATACCCTCTTTTTGCATAGAATCTTTATAACTGCCCATGTAATTTCAAGGTTTTTGGAAGATTCAAATGCCATTATCACATGCAGAAAGGTAAACATTTCAACAGTACTGTGCCCTTATGATTTCCCATTTCCTGTTTACTTTTTATGCTTCACTTAAGTCTTGAATTTAAAGAGTCAAATTTTCTATTCAGTTCTGGTCTTTTTTTTTTTTTTAAAAAAATAGGAAGGCTTGATACTTTTCCTCTAAATTAGATACTAATTTTTTTAACTTAAAGGATCATACTCAGTTTTGTATTTTGGAATATCAGATTCCAAGCCTTCTACTCCTTTAATATAGTAGCTGCTAAGTCTTGTGAGATCCTGACTGCAACTACATGATATTTGAATTGTTTGGTTGCTTGAAGTATTTTCTTCTTGACCTGGGAGGTCTGGAATATAATATTCCTGTGAATTTTCATTTTTCTGTTTCTTTCAAGTAAAGAAATAGAGAAGAAAATTATGGAAAGACAATTATTTCTCATTTGTTTTGAAGAGAACCAGTTACATCATGGGTTAATTTCCTGACTCATGTTTGAATTAAATTTAAGTAATGATTAGCTTTTTTTGCATTTTCATTTTTATATTTCAGTCCTAGAATATTGGGGGAGTTCTTCTTGATGACTTCTTGAATAATTATGTATAGGTTTTATTTTTTGCTTTTTTGCTTTTTGGAGGGCAATTGGGGTTAAGTAACCTGCCCAAGGTCACACGGCTAGGTTCTTGTTTGTGTGTGCATTAAGTGTCTGAGGCCGGATCTGAACTCAGGTCCCTCTGACTCCAGGGCTGATGCTCTACTCACTGCACCACCAAGCCGCCCCATGTCTAGGTTTTCTTGAGATTTTCAGGTCAGTTGTTCTTTAAGGTGTTGTTTTCATCAGTATTTTGATGACTCTTTTATTAAGTTGTTGATTGTCTTGGAGTTTGTGGACTGTTCAGGGAGGACTAGTACCTCTCTTGTGATGGTTTGCTGAGGCCTTTTCAGGACTGCTCATTTACCTTTGGTGTTCATCTTTACCCAACTCTTACCTGTGGCTCAAAGAAACTGTAGCATGTGCAGTGACCAAACCCCAATAAAACCATCTTAGCAGACCAGGTAAAGCAGGTCAATGGTAACCAACAGGCCTCAAATCCATAAGCAAGGTAGGTGGATATCTATCCCCAGAATGTGAAAACCCTCCCCAGTGTAATGAGTGAAACAGAGCAATTTGTTTCAATGGCCATGAAGACAGATGATGAAGCAGGTTTTGTCAAATACTTAAAGCTTGGTTAGACATCAAAGATCCCAGAACCATCTACCTCACATGGGGCCATTGCCACTCATCCTGACTTTGATCTTGTCATTGGACTCCAATGACTCCAGAAGAGAAAGTGAAACTGAAGATTTTGAGCAGTTCTATCTTACTTAAATCTAATTCACATATGAATCAAGGAATCACTCCAGAAGATTACTGGTCCTCTGTAAAAATAAATTGTTTTTCATAATTTCTTCTGTTGTTTTCATCTCTTTTATTTTTTACTATTTTTCCTCCACCTATTTTATTTTATTTTGAACGCCACTTTTTACCTCTTCCGGGAATTCTTCTTGGGCTTATGTTCAATTCACATTTTTCTTTAAGGCTTTCCTTGTACCTATTTTGACTTCATTGTCTTCTTCAAATATTTGTGTTGTGCTTTTACTTTGTTACCATAGTAACCGTTTGTGATCAGGTTCTTTTCTTATTATTTGTTCATTTCCCATCCTTTATTATTACTGGAATTACAGGTACTTGGAGTGAACACTAGGACTTCTGATGTATGGATTATTGAGCCCTTTTTAGCACTGCTTTCCACTTTTGATGTTCGCTTGATTCGTCCAGCTCTCATCAGTGGCTACAAAAGGCTGCACAATGCGCAACAATCACACTCGAGTAAACCAGGTTGATAGTAATCAAGGGGGCTCAAATTCATCAGTGAGGTAAGAGGGGGTATTTACCCCAAGCACATAGATGAGAACCTTTTCTTCCAACAGCCGTGGAAGTGGCTAAAGCAAGTGCTGTGAAGCACTTAGAGCTTGGTTAGACACCAAAGATGCCTTGGCCATCCTTTATATCCTGAGCCATCATCAGTCATCCTGGCTTTGTCTTGCCACTGGATTCTGATTACTCTGGAAGAGAGTTTGAGGACCATGACTTTCACACAAGTCAGCTTCACTTCTTCCAATTGATGCACAGCTCAAAAGATATTGTCCACACTGTTTTTTTCTGTTTTTACCTCTCTCAAAGTCCTGTAGTGACAGGCAAGTGATGAAACAGCAAGTGTGGATACATATGGGTGACCCAGGCCATAGGCTCATCTTCTCATTGAACTGAAGCAGAGACCCATATGAGAGACTCATGCTTCCTGCCCTGATCTGGGCACTCAGTAGGGTATTGCTTCATTTGACACAGCTTCCTTTATAAGTCAGAACCTCAGAGAAAGCAGGGGGCTCATGGAAAAAGTCTAATCACTAGATAGGCCTGGGTTGTATAGCATGTGGTCAGGGCCCTTAAAATACTATCCAGTGTGACCACATGGGGTGGAAGTGGCCAAATCACAAGGCATCAGAGGAATAGGGACATGAACAAAGTCACGAAGAGATACTGAGATAATTCCCCTTAGCGAGGTACTTTCCAATAATTCTGGACTCTGATTGGGCATTCGACTACACCAGAAACCACAAGAACTTTTCTAAAATCTAGATGTTACCTGCTCTGGCCTGAATTTCCCATCAGAGGCTCTTACAGAAAACTCCAGGTCCAGAAAACAGAGCATCATATCCAGGTCAGTCACCCCAGGGCTATGCCTTCTCTTCATGGTACATTTGTTCCCTCTCTACTGAAAGAAATGGTGTAGAGGGGAAGGGCAGGGTTACATTGTCACCCCTGGAGATTGTGGTGAGTGACAGAGGTCTGGGCTCTCAGGATTTGTGGGAACAATTCTGAGGGGATCATTGATAGCAAAATAAGTGCTTCTTTCCTTCCCTTCCCCTTATCCCTTTTCATTGCATTCTTTGTGTTTTCTTTTTCAACTGTCCCTTCCTTCTCTCTAACTGTGCCTACATAGGACAAAAAAAATTAGTTTAGAAACAGGATGGGCAAAAGAGTTAATCTCAGTTCTACTGAAAATGTGAATAAATTGAAATGAGGGGGACATTTCACAGACATCAGAACAGATTTCAGGGTGTGTAGACAAAACATGTGTCTAATTCTTCTTTTTTACTGATTCTAGGAAATCAGGTATTTTCTCATCATTCCAACTCTTTTCTAAGAATTATACAGACTCAGAGATAGCAGAGAACTCAGTAAAGCTTTCACACAATGAAGAAGTCCCTCTTACATCCTACAAATCCTCCAACCATCTCTTTGGCCTCCCTCATTTTATGGAAGGGGTGATTGTAGTCATTAATGACAAGTCTAGTGCCACTGAGTCATAGAAAAAGAGTTGGGAAAGACCTCAGAGCAGATGGATGCTTCTCCATCCACTTTGACTCTTTTTCTAGTAACAAATGTGTGTCTTTCGAGGTTGTAAATAGGGATGGAAGAGGGATTAATTTTGCTCTTCTTGATCCCAGAAGGTAGGACAAAGTGGAATGACTAGAATTGATTAAAAGCAAAATCATGGTTTACTATCAAGAAACAATTGCCAACAATATTCCTAATGCTTTGTGATGCCTGCTCTGGAACATAGTGGATTCCCCTTCATTGCTTGCCTTCCAGAGAATCCCGGTTGTCCACTTCCTGGAAATGTGTTTGAGAGCATTTGTCAATAAGTATCTGTTCTATTGGGTGCTTTTGATGCCTTTTTTTAAAACTGTGGTTCCAATTTTCTGAAATAAGGCCATGAAATTCTTTTCTTCTTTACTATTTACTGATATTGCACTGTTTCTAAGACAGCCTGTCTTCTATATATTCACCCCAAAGAAATTTTGGACCCAACATTCTTTCTACATCTCTCTACTTGAACAATTATCTGAATATTTGTCTTCCCCAATTGTATTCTTCAGCATTTTAATTCAGTTAGGTTGAGTCTGATATTCTTCTGTTCATTTAGAGTTTTTTGATTCTCAATGTTTATGAGTTTGTTATTTGTATTATTTTGTTTAGTGAACATTTGGAAAAGGAAACAATGATCCTAAAGAGCCATCTGTCCAATTAAGGGGGTTCAGAATTCAAATAAACGGAATGCTCGGCACTCCAAGAAAGACCCAAGGCAATTTCTTTAGAACATTTATTCAGAACGTATGTATGTATATATATATATATATATAATATATATATATATATTATATATATATATATATATATATATATATATAGGCAAGTGAGAAAGAATCCAGAGATAACAGAATAAGAGGCTTAAAGATAGCAGAATAAGAGCAACTATGATTAATAGTGGACATATATATATATATATATATATATATATATATATATATATATATATATACAAGCATCACCATTGTGGGGAAGCACCAACACCTGACCACACAAGCTGGGGAATCCCAGTACAGCCATCAGGGTCCCACACATGAGGGTCCCAGGCAGAATGTCCTCTCCATGGATGAGATTCCAATTTGGGGTCTGAATCTTACAGTTTAAGTATTGCTGAGAACAGAGAAGGCATACTGTTTCTAGCAAGCATCATATCTGGTGTGAAGCCTGGGACGGAGGCCAATCCCTCCAAAGGCCCCCCCCCACCACCACCAGAGTGATGTTTCCTTGGAGTGGCTAGTTCCAGGAGTTGGGTAGTTATCATATCTCTTCTCAGGCCAGGGTCCCAGGAGAGGAGCAGCCCTCAAGTTCTCAGGATCCCTGTTCCCAAACAACTCAGGGTAATAGAAAGGTCATATTGAGTTGGGGCCTTGGTT
This sequence comes from Gymnobelideus leadbeateri, assembly GCA_011680675.1. NCBI lineage: Eukaryota > Metazoa > Chordata > Mammalia > Diprotodontia > Petauridae > Gymnobelideus > Gymnobelideus leadbeateri. The sequence goes on along the minus strand of WOXC01011200.1, from coordinate 7,343 downwards.
TGTATAATCTTATTCCTCACAGAGGGGCTTGCCTTGCCCCTACACCATACTGACTACTTCATAATCATTCCAGATTCAGACTGGCACACAATCTTAGATGTCTCTCAATCCATGCCTGATCAAGACTCCTGACCATAGTCAGACATGACAGGAAGTGCTACAGGTTTCCCAAATACCTCCAATAAGGGAGACCTCCTGAAGCACCCCAGTTCACTATGTTCTTCTGTTTCTGAAGAGCTTCTACCCTTCCCCTCACCTCTCTCTCTCAGCAGGCTTTGCTTCGAATTCTACCTCTAGGGCCAAGCAGCACGTTTTGAATCCCTGTCTACTTAAAAGCCCTTCAAAGGCAAGAAGACAGACATCATGTCTTTCCTAATTCTTCATTTCTACCAAGATATAATGGGCTCAGTAGAAATCATTTCCCTGTATTTAGCAAAGCATTGTCCTAAACATTTATCTCCCCCCTTACCTATGGAAAACAAAGATGTGTGAGAAAGACAGCATGATGGTGAAGCAGTTGGTGATGCAGGGAATGGAGCCTGAAATGTGCCTGAAATAAGGTAAGAGCTGAGTTCAACTCCAGTCTTAGACACTTACTAGCTTGGTGACCACATAAGTCCCTTAACCTGTTTTCCTCAGTTTCCTCATGTGTAAAATGGGATACTACTAGAACCCAACACTCAAGCTTGTTGTACTGATCATTTCAGATAAATGTAAAAGCCTGGAATATGTTCAATGCTATGTAAATGTTAGCATTAGCTCTTTTTATTATGTATGAAACTGAAAAACTTTTGGTTCCTTTTCATATGGAAAATTTCAATGAAAAAATATTTTTATTCAAGAATATATTTATGACAAAACAGGAAAATGATAAATGCTGGAAAGGATGTGGAAAAATTGGAACGCTAATGTATTGTTGGTGTATATGTGAAATGATTCAGCCCTTCTGGAGAGCAATCTAAAACTATGCCCAAAGGTCTATAAATAAGTGCCTACCCTTTGACTCAGCAATACCACTTCTAGGGTTGTATCCCAAAGAGATCATAGAAGTGGGGAAAAGATCCGCATATACAAAAATATTTATAGCAGCTCTTTTTGTGGTGGCAAGAAATTGGAAATCAAAGGGATGCCCATCAATTGGGGAATGGCTGAACAAGTTGTGTTATATGAATGTAATGTTATACTATTGTGCTATAAGAAATCAACAGCAGAAGAACTCCATAATAACCTGGAGAGACTCGTATAAACTGATGCTGAGTGAGGAGAACAGAGCCAGGAGAACATTGAACACAGTTGCAGACACATCATATGTGTGATGACTAACTTTGATAGACTGGGCTCCTCTGACCAATAGAAGGTTAGAAGACAACTCCAAAGGACTCATGAAGCAAACTCCTTGCTCTTTCCGTTTTGTACTTAGTTTTGTTTTGTCCCTTCTTTCTCATTGTTCACTCCATTGGTTACAATCTTTAGAAGGTGACTGACGTTTAATGAGAAGGCATTTGTAAAATCTAGACTAGATTGCACGCCGCCATGGGGGGTAAGGGAGGGAGGAGGAGAGAGAGAGGGGAAGAAAATTGGGAACTCAAGGGATTGTGGAAATGAATGCTGTAAAATAAGAGTAAATAAAAATTTTTAAAGAGAAAAAAAAAGAAATTGGTACAAATAAAGAGATAAATCAAAATGTCTGACGAAGGTAATACATAAATAGCTACCAGAGAGAGAAGAACCAACACGAGGGGTTTTCAAAGACGGGGATCTATCTTTCTAACTGCTGGCCAGAGCCTCATCTGGACAAATCACAAGAAAATACTTCTAATGAGAGAGCCCCAAAGCAAAATGCGAACCTCAGACCACATATACACGTTTTCTAGGGCAGAGGTAATCCGAAAACCTCATAATTAACAGGGCAATTAGGAAGTGAAAAAAGGCGATCGGCTTCCTAAAAAAAACAAAACCCCTCTAATCGAGATTGACTTAATGATCTTAATGGGTGGGCGCTTCCCAGAGTGGGGAACCCGGGCGTCTAGGGGCTCTGGGGAGCGGGGGCAGTTCTCCCCTCGAGCCCAGAGTCCCCAGAGGAGGGAAACCCCACAGGGTATTCTGCTTGCTTGGGGATCTGGGACAGTCCGCTCCTCCACCTCAAGATCCCACAGTGAGGGGAACTCCACAAGGAGTGCGGTGTTTCTGCGGTTCAGGGGCAGTACCCCCCTTCATTCCGGGTTCCCCAGGGAGTGGTACCTCAAAAGACATCTGGTGTGTATGAGGAGCTAAGGCAGTAACCCCCTCATCCCCTAGGTCCACTAGGGAGGGGTACACAGAAGGTAGTCCGTGGTCCCTGGGGAGCCGGGGCAGCCCCGCCCTTGACCCCCGGGTCTCCAAGGGAGGGGAACCCCACGGGATGTCCGCGTTTTGTGGGGAACCAGGGAAGTCCCCACTTCAACTCCAGGGAGGGGAACCCCAAAATGCATCGGGGGTGTCCCCCATAGACACCCGGGTCCCCCATGGAGGGGGACCCCACAGGTCATAGGGGATGCCTGGGGAGACGGGGCAGTCCCCACCTAGGTCCCTAGGTGCCCCAGAGAGGGGAACCCGACAGTGCGTTTGGGGGGACTGGGGAGTCGGATCAATTGGGAATGTCTGGGACGGGTGGAAAGACGTAGAGTTCAATACCTTGACCCCAGGGTCCTGCGGGGAGGGGATCCCCACAGGGAATACGGCGGGCCTGGGGAGCCTCCACATTCCCCCTCGAACTCTACATTCTCCATGGAATTGAACCCCAGAGGCCTTCCAGTCTGCCTGGGTAGCCCGGCTGTGCCAACCTCGACCTCCGGGTCCCACAGTGAGGGGAAACCCATAGGGCGTCTGGGGTGCCTGCGGAGCCGAGGCAGTCCCACCCTCGACCACCGGGTCATCCAAAGAGTGGTACCCCAAAAAGATATCTGGTGGGCATCGGGAATTGAGGCAGTATCCTCCTCTGTCCCCCAGGTCCACCAGAATGGAACACAGAAGATAATACGAGGTGCTTTTAGAGGAGGGGAAGTTTCCCCCTCGAGCCCAGGGACCCCAACGGAAGGAAAATCCACAGGGCATTCGGCTTGCCTGGGGATCTGGGGCAGTCCTTCCCTCGACCCCAGAGTCCCCCAGGTAAAGGAAGCTAACAGGATATCCGTGTTGCTTGGGGAGCCGAGGCAGTCCCTCCCCGGACCCCCGTTTCTTCAAGGATGGGATCCCGAGTGTCTGACTGACTGGAGGGCAAGAGCAGTCAGGATCCCGGTTTTCTCAAGTACCTGGAAAGGCAGGGCAGTTTCCCCTTGGACCAAAAGGTTCCCCTGAAGTTGAACACTGACTGAAGTATATGGAGACCCGAGGATGTCCACTACACAATCCCTGTGTCCCCCAGAGAGGTGATTCCAGGCCTCTGCACTTCCTGGAGAGCTGGGCAGTCCCACCCGCAATCCCCGGATCCGGCAGTGAGGTGAACCCCGGATTCTGGGGGGCCTGGAGAGACGGGGCTGTGCTCCCTTTTCCTAGTCTACCCCAGAGAGGTGAACCCAGGAATCTGGAGTGCCTGGAGAACAGGGGCAGTCCCTCCCAGGACTCCCAGGTCCTTCAAGGAGGGGATCCCGAGCCTCTGGCTGACTGGGGAGCAAGGGCAGTCAGGAGCCCTGTTGTCTCGGGTGCCTGGAACTCCGGGGCTGTACCACCTTCAATGACAGGGTCCTGCAGAGGATGAATACCGGGGACTGGGGTATAAGGAGACCCGGGGATGTCCACCCCTCGACCCCCGGGTCCCCAAGAAAGAGGTGCCTAGAGAGTCGGGGCAGTCCCTCGTTGAACACTGGGTGCTTCAGGGGGAGGAACACGGGAGTATATTTGAAGTTTGAAAGCCAGGGAAGTCCCCTGCCCTCTACACCCAAGTCCTCTAGGTTCGGAACCCGGGCATCTGCGATTCCTGGAGAGCATGGACATTCCCTCCGCAGCACCCCCGGATGCTCCAAGGAGGGGAACCCGGGCGTCTGTAGTGCCTGGAGACCCGTGTAGTAGCCCCCAGACTTCCGAGTCCCCTAGGAATCGGAACAAATGCTTCTGGGGATCTGTAGAGCCGAGGCAGTCCTCCCTTTCAGCCCCGGCTACCTTAAATGGGGGGACACGGGCGTCTGGGGTCCTTGGAGAGCCGGGGAAGTGCCTCCCTCGACATCCAGGTCCTCCAGGTTTAAAACAAGGGTGTCTGGGGTGCCTGGTCAGTCCAGAACTGGGGGGTTTGGGATGCCTGGAAAGCCGAGGCAGCCCCCACTTCGACCCCAAGGTCCCTCAGGGAGGGAACCAGGGAGTCTGGGGTGCCTGGAGAGGCGAGGCAGTCTCCCCCTCGATTCCCCGATCTCTAATAGAGTGTAACAGGGGCCTGAAGGGGTGCCTGGAGAGCCGGGGTAGCCCCCCTTGACTCCCGGTTCTCCTAAGGGGGTAACACGGGCGTTTAGATTGCCTGGAGAGCCGGAGAAGATCCCCCCTCGACCACCCGGTACCCCAAAGAGGTAATCCCGGCGTCAGGGTGCCTGGAGAGCCTGGAAAGTTCTCCCCTAGACCCTGGGGTACCCCAGGGAGTGTAAAACGGTCGGCTGGGTTTCCTGGAGAGCAGGGACAATTCCCTCCTCAATCTCCAGGTCCCCCAGAGAGAGGAACACCCGAACTTCTGGGGTGCCTATAGAGCCTGGCCAATCGGGAACCTGGGGGTCTGAGGTACCTGGAAAGGCGGGGCAGTACCCCTCCACCTCCGGGTACCCCAGGGAGGTTAACCTGGGCGTACACCCAGGTCCTCCAGGTTGGAAATACGGGCGTCTGGGGTGACTGGAGAGGGGATTCAATCAGAACCCGGGAGTGGGGGGTGCCTGGGAAGTCTGTGCATTCCCCACTTCTACTTTAGGATCCCCCAGAGAGGTAAAGTCCGGCGTCTGGAGTGCCACGGGAGACGGGGCAGTCCCCTCCTCGGCCGCCGGTCCCCCAGAGAGGCGAATTTGGGAGTCTTGGGTGCGTGGAGGGCCGGGGCACTTCGCGTGATCGACACCTGGGTGCCTCAGGGGGAGAACCTGGGCTTTGTGGAGCTTCGAGAGCCTGGCTTGTCCCCGTCTCGACCCCCGGATTCCCCAGGGAGGGGAAAACCGGCGTCTGGATAACCTGGAGAACAGGGATAATGCCCCCCTTATAACCCGGACTTCTGAGGTGCCTAGAGAGCTAGTCAGTCCTGAACCCAGGGGTTTGGGATGCCTGGAAAGCCTGGGAAGTGCCCCCCTCCAGGCCAAGGTCCCTCAGGGAAGGAACCCTGGAGTCTGCGGTGCCTGGAGAGGCGGGGCAGTGCCTCCCCTCGACACCCAGGTCCTCCAGGTTTGAAACACGGGCGTCTGGCGTGCCTGGAGAGCCAATTCAATGGGATTCCGGGCGTGCAGGGTGCCTGGAAGGCCTGGGCATTCCCCACCTCCACTCCCGGGTCCCCCAGAGAGGTGAAGCCGGGAGTCTCGGGTGCCTGAAGAGCCGGAACAGTCGCCCCATATACACCCTGGTACCTCAGGGAGGGGTACCAGGGGCACTTTACACCCCTGGCGTCTGGGGTGCCTGGAGAGATGAAGCAGTCCCCCTCGAGCCCTTACTGGTCCAGGGAGAGGAACCCAGCCGTCTGGTGGCCTTGGAGAGCCGGAGCAGTCCTCTCCTCGAAATTTGGGTCGCCCAGAGTGGGAAACCGAGGCGTCTGAGCTACCTGGAGAGTCAGAGAAGTCTGGAACGCGAGTGCCTGGGAAGTCTGGAAAGCGGGGTGCAGTCCCCCGCTCGACACTCGCGTCCCCCAAAGGGGAGAACCTGGGCGTCTGGGATGCCTGGAGCGCTACGGCAGTCTTCCCGCCCATACCCTGTCCACCAGAGAGGGGTGCCTGGAAATCCAGGGTCGTCAGGAACCCTGGTGTTTGGAGTCCCTTGAAAGCCAGGACAGTCCCCTCCTAGATTCCGGAGTTCATCAAGGGGAGAACCCAGGCATTTGCCGTGCCTAGAGAACAGGAGCTGTTCCCTCCTCGACCCCAGGGAGGTGAACCAGGTCGTCCGGGGTGCCTGGGGAGCCAGAGCAGTCCCTCCCCCGACTCCCGGGTTTCCCCGGGAGAGGGGAACCCAGGCGTCAGGCCGTCGCTGCAGGCTTCCCGTCTCCCCCTCTGACTCCCGGGTTTCCCTCTCCACGGTAACCCGCGGGTCCGGGGGGGTGGGGGAGACTGCCAGGGGCTCCAGGTTCCCCCTACGACGCCCGGGTTCCCCTCTCCGGTGTAGTCAAAAGAAGCGGGTAATCGGAAGCAAACACTTTTGTAAAGGGACAGGGTCAAAGGAGAAAATAGAACAAATATAGTCAGTATAGGATGGAGGGAAATGTTAGTCTTTCACAATGTGACTTCTATGGAAATGTTTTGCATAACTACATTTGTATAACCTGTATTGAATTGCTTCTCTTCCCAGTGGGGGTGGGTGAGAAGAGAAGGGAGAGAATCTGGAACGCAAAGATTTAAAAAACAAATGTTAAAATAAATGTCGTTACATGCTACCAGGAAATAAGATATACAGGCAATGGGGTATAGAAATCAATCTTACCCTACTAGAAAGTAAGGGGCCAGGGAATAAGGGGGAATGAGGGAGGATATAAGACATGGCAGGCTGGGGGAAGGGGAATTCAGTATGCTTTCATCTTGGGATGAGGGGATAGGGAGAGATGGGAAGAAAATTTGGAACTCAAAATCTTGTGGAAATGGATTTTGAAAACTACAAATAAATAAATTCTGAAACATATTTTTAAAAAGACAAAACCAAAACCCAAACAAAACAAAACAAACAATCACTGCTTTCAAAAAGCTCAGGATATAAGGACTGTTATTTGATTGATTTTGATAAATCACATCTCTGTCCATGTCACTCCCCTGATCAAAAGTGTATGACTCTTCGGGCGGCTAGATGGCACAGGGAGTAGAGCACCGGACCTGGAGTCAGGAGGACCTGAGTTCGGATGCAGCCTCAGACGCTTAACACACACACACACACACACACACACACACACACACAGAGAGAGAGAGAGAGAGAGAGAGAGAGAGAGAGAGAGAGAGAGAGAGAGAGAGAGAAACATAGAGAAAACACCACCATTGCTCCCTTGGCCACTCCCCTGTCTGCCTGTGTGTTTTTCCTTGGGAATTACACCAAGGATGAGGCCAGAGTAATTACTAACTAGGGAAGAATTGGGGACTTATCCAAAAACAGGCCCTCCCCTCACGGTATTTCTTTTTCTATATTCCACATAAGGCCTCATTAGGACTTGTTATCCA